>CM035407.1:154466188-154478688 GCA_020310875.1 Ceratopteris richardii
AAGGCATCGTGGCGATCCTCAAAATGCTCTGCACTTCGAGATCGAGAGGAGTGGGCTGCTGACATCTCCGTATCTCCATGTCATGGCGTGCGTGAATGGCCGGAATCTCTCTCTGGTGGGGACGGGCTCTCGGGAGTGGGGATCTCCGTCGTCGGCGCTGTCGTCTAAGCTCCTCTGCTCTTTGTAATGTGACACCCTACGTGGAGCTGAGACCTCGAGTGGCTGTGGGTCTGAAAAAATCTGTAATAGAAGTCTGGGGGGCCAAGTGTATGTCCATCCGCTGCTGGAGAAGTGATGCACGGCGGCGCTGGAGCTCTACTAGCAAGCGACCTAGAGGGCGCTGGTCCTCGGTCTCCAATAAAGCCCTGATCTCTCTGGGCCCCTGAAGAGCTGTGGGTAGCGGTATCTGATGTCCTCGTATGCCTGGCATCTACATGTGTAGTGCTTCTCATCCTCCACCTCCTCTTGGCATATCCTGCATAATCTCTCGTCCCTGGGGGTATGTGTCGCTCACCCAACCTCAATCTTGAGCTGGTGTGATGATACTCTGAGCTGCCCAATGGCCACTCTTTGTGCTGGAGCCATGTATGTATCCATATATCGTGGTCTCTGGATGAAACCATCCGCTGTCACAGTCAGGAAGTGCTCTCTATAGTGTTGCCTCTTTGCGGAAAGAGGCACCCCCGGTGCTATCCATGTCTCCCTGATGTGTATCTGTAGTAGGTCCTGACGGATGATCCTGTTCCTCTCCGAACGAGAGAGGGTAATGTAGGGGGAAGAGAGGTCATACTGAAAAGGGGGGAGATCGGTAATGCTCATGCCATGGTCTGCTAACCATCGGTAGGTCTGTGCATACCATACTCTCTCATGCCCTGTCTCTGCCAAATGTCTAGAGCCCTCAAATGAAAGCCTAGTGAGTCGGCTAGTGGGAGCTCTCTGACTCTCAGAATCAAGGTCACCAGCTGAAAGAGGGCCTCGACTAGCATCGGTGGCGTGCCAAGCTCAGCTCGTATAATGTCGTGTGGAACGGAGGGCTTGCTGCGGAGCAAGCATGAGATCATGGTGACCTGGGGCCTCTCAATCCGGGTCCACATCGCCTCCGTGATCCTTGGTGCCCATACTGCCGCTGCGTACATCAATGCGGGTGTCACTAGAGTATCGACGAGCCACCCCTTAGTCCGGGGCTCCTGAAAATGTGGCTGAAAGCAGAGTCTCTCCAATCCTGCAAGTGTCGCATAGCCTCACGTCAATCTATCTCTCACTGCCTGTGCCATGGAGAATACCCCTGTACTGCTCGAGAAGGTGACACCTAAGTAGACATAAGAGTCCACTACCTCTATCTGTCCTCGAGCTGCGGTGAAAGAGGCGCGATGGCGTACTGTCCTAGAGGTATGGAAGATAATGACCTTGGTCTTGCCAAGGTTCACTGTGAGTCCTCTCTCCATGCAGAAGGTATCGAGCGCCTGTAAATGTGATTGTAGCCCCTCCTATGACTCTGAAAGTAGGACAATGTCATCAACATAGAATAATATGTGTACTGACGTACCTCTGAGGTCTCCTCCTAGCCCTCTTGCTCGCTGTATATAGTCCGTGATCTCGTCGATGTATAGACCAAAGAGAGTGGGTGAGAGAGGGCAACCTTGTTTCACACCAATGGTGCTAACAAGGCTGTCTGATAGGCCGCCGGGGGAGTGCACCCTGCCTTTGACTCGTGCATACAAAGCATGGATGGCCCATAACATGTCTGATGGTATCTGTAACTCCTGGAGTCTCCGTAGTAGTCTCTCTCGAGGGACCATGTTGAAGGCTTTGCAGAAATCCAGAAAGCAACAGTATAGTCTCCGCTTCCTCGCCTTCGCGCTCTCAATCAAGCAATGAAGTATGAAGATATGGTCCATAGTGGAAAAAGTGAGACGGAAGCCTGCCTGACCGGGTGCTGTGATCCCAGCTGCCTTAGCGTGCATATTAAGCTCTGCCTCTAGTACTACCCCATAGATCTTGGCCAGGATGTGGCCTATCATAATAGTCCTATAGTTCCCTAGGTCCATCATATCGCCGGACTTATGGATAGGTGCAATGGTATGCATAGTCCACGAGAGAGAGAGAGAGAGAGAGAGAGAGAGAGAGAGAGAGAGAGAGAGAGAGAGAGAGAGAGAGAGAGAGAGAGAGAGAGAGAGAGAGAGAGAGAGAGAGAGAGAGAGAGAGAGAGAGAGAGAGAGAGAGAGAGAGCGGAGAGAGAGAGAGAGAGAGGGAGAGAGGGAGAGAGGGAGAGAGAGGGAGGGAGGGAGGGAGGGAGGGAGGGAGGGAGGGGGAGAGAGGGAGAGAGAGAGAGAGAGAGAGAGAGAGAGAGAGAGAGAGAGAGAGAGAGAGAGAGAGAGAGAGAGAGAGAGAGAGAGAGAGAGAGAGAGAGAGAGAGAGAGAGAGAGAGAGAGAGAGAGAGAGAGAGAGAGAGAGAGAGAGAGAGAGAGAGAGAGAGAGAGAGAGAGAGAGAGAGAGAGAGAGAGAGAGAGAGAGAGAGAGAGAGAGAGAGAGAGATATTAACGTCCACGGGAGGCCGAAATCGACCTATGGCCGAGAGAGAGAGAGAGAGAGAGAGAGAGAGAGAGAGAGAGAGAGAGAGAGAGAGAGAGAGAGAGAGAGAGAGAGAGAGAGAGAGAGAGAGAGAGAGAGAGAGAGAGAGAGAGAGAGAGAGAGAGAGAGAGAGAGAGAGAGAGAGAGAGAGAGAGAGAGAGAGAGAGAGAGAGAGAGAGAGAGAGAGATTTTCATACAGTTCGTGTTCTTGACGGGTGGAGTGGTTTTTCTCACATTGACTATTAATGGATCAACAACACAATACATTTTACACATTCTGAAAATGCAAAGGACGACAGATGTCAAGGTGAATATTTACCTGTTGTTTGGTAGCTATGTGGTATCCGTGTGCTTTTCTTCATTTAGATCCTTTTGTAATTTGACAGTAATCTGATGCTTTGAGGAAAGCCAGCTGTGTTTTCTTGATTTCTATTGTTATTTGAATTATTATTATTATTATTTTTTTCTAATAGTTTTGTTTTTGTTCCTACTGGTGGTAGCAATAGTAGCAGTGATAGTGGAGGTAGTTAGTGGTTTTTTTTTTTTTTTTTTTTTTTTTTTTTTAATAAATTAATTTTGGGGGGCGGGGGGGGGGGGGGGGGAGGGGTGTGTGTGTGAGTGTGCACGCAAGGAAAGATGTGGATAGAAAAGGAGATTGAAGAAATTGATAGGGATTTTAAGGGATGCTGAGATAGGCAAAAATGAATGGATTATGGAAATGGCCTATCGATAGGCAGGTAGAGTTATAAGAGGAATTACAAGAATGCAGAGGCCTAAGGTGTACAGGGAAGAGAGGAACATGCTTTTGTAGTGGGAACTTCACCTGTTATTATATATCTTTGATGGTAGTATGTGATTAGATTATTGTTTGTGAGTTAAAACTAAAAGCAAGATCAGTTTGTTTGACCTTCAATAAGAAGATTAATGCTATGGTGTCTGTTGATGAAATAAAAAGAATTTTTAGATGCGTTTTTTTAAGCTGTCCATGTCATAGGCATGGATATAAAATGCAATGTACGGTATGAATGAAAATGTTGATAATTGAATATGAAAATAAGTTTATGATGCAAATATTGTACACTTGTGCTGCGCTGTAAACATAATCAGCATCTGTCTAATTGATTTAAGAATAATATGCATTCATTTAAGTGACCTTGATATCTCTTTGCGGCTCATTCTTTCATATCTTTGTCTTCAAGTATTTCACATAAACCTCTATATTTCTTGTTTAAAAGCATTCAATAAATTGTCTTTCAGTTTTTATGAACTGAATTTTTATACAGAACGTCATTTATGATATGCAAGCATCATGCTCCTCAGCTGTTATGATTTTGCTATCTTCTATTCTAATGGTGGTTATTCAATTGTTGTTTTAAACTGAAGTTGCGTATCCTAAACTATACCAAACATGAGATGCATATGAGGGCAGTGCAAGCCTTTGACAAGCTTGAAGAAGATGAGGATCTTGGACCTGCAGATTGGCAACATGTGATGAAATACTTGACTTTCTTGGCCACCTCAGATCGTCCTTCACGTGCACATGGATCTCACATTAGGCTTCCTGAAAATTATCAAAGCCACCTCCAAGACACCCGTGTGAGACTATTGAATGGTATGAATTTTTTTCTTAGACCCCCTCATCTTATACACCAGTTGGAAGTGCTGCTGTCAAGTTATGTGTCTTTTGTCATGATGCATTTTTGAAACTGCTCATTATGCTTCTGAAACATGAAAGCAACGGCAAAAATCAGTATTCATTTGTATACATTGATGGGTTTCACAGACATATTTTGAATGCAAAATTTCGTGTATATCTTGTGTATTACAACAGTCACCCTCATAAAAGAATGTGTTTACCCCATGGTATGTAGATAAATGCTAAGAGTCTGAAGACTACACGACATGGAGATGGTGAATTGGGATATCAGATATAGCATATCTTAAATGACTTAGATGTAGCATATATGGCGCGACTTGACACTGGTCAACTCGGACAGCACACAGTTGGTCAAATATGTGAGGTGATCAACAAGCAGGATGGGTCCACTTGCAAGTCTTAGTCCTTTGGATCAGTTTGCAAGAGATTGGCCGAGCATACTACATCGGATAGAACAAAACATGGCAAGTTCCAGAAGGTCTATCGCAAAATGTGCAATGGTCCCAGCAGGCATGCTATACCTCTATAGATGGGGGTGATTAAGAGAAGGGTTGTCCTTAGTGAAGGAAACAGCATAACAAATCATTGCATAATCCAACTCTTTGCAAAGAAGCCATTCTTTAAAGGACATCATTTGTAGGCTTAACTTAAATACAGATTGTGATTTTAGAAGATCAACAACAGAGTCAAGGGTGAGGCACCAATTCTAGATAATCGAGATTCTTGCAACCACAGTACATAGTGCTACAGCGATTCACTCTACATAATTAGACTTGGATCAATCCATAGAAAGTCAAGGTGGCACGGCATACACAAGGGATTGACCTAGACAAGCAACTGCATGCATCTGCTAGGCCTTCTACATCTCTGGCCCTTCCAAGTACAAGCCTTGGTCTAGCCCAACACGGAGCCCAAACCTGGGGCCCTTCACTATTCCTCTCATCTATTGCATTGCCTGAATGTCCACTGACTCTATCTACAGCGTTTGTCGTGATGACTGCTGTACCACTCATATATCCCCTTCTCCCTTTGACAAAGCCCTTCTTTTAGCCTCCATCGTGGCAAATATTTGTTATTTGTAAGTTTGAACATGCATATATATATATATATATATATATATATATATATATATATGTGTATATATATATATATATATATATATATATATATATATATATATATATATATATATATATATATATGTGTATATATATATATATATATATATATGTGCATATATATATATATATATATGTATATATATATATATATATATATATATATATATATATATATATATATATATATATATATATATATATGCATATATATATATGTGCATATATATATATATATATATATATACACATATATATATATATATATATATATATATATATATATATATATATATATATATATATATATATATGTATATATATATATATATATATATATATATATATATATATATATATATATGTGTATATGTGCATATATATATATATATATATATATATATATATATATATATATATATATATATATATATATATATATATATATATATATATATGCACATATATATATATATATATATATATATATATATATATATATATATATATATATATATATATATATATATATATATATATATATATATATATATATATGCATATATATAAGATTCTTATGAATATATATATGTATTTGTAATGACCCACCTTACGCACCTTACCTTCGGATACCATTCGGTCCTTGCACCTTACATGACCGAACTAAACGCACCGAACACACCGGACTACCTTGACAGTGGTTATTGCTACATGAGCAAAAGGTGTCGAATTTTGGAGCCTACAAACTCGAGATGTTTTTGTTAGATGTGAGTCATAAGAGCCACTCTTGTCCGGTTAATTCAGTGCTAGTATGTTAACTTACATCAGATTCAAGAACTTTAGCATTTCAATATCAGGTCATGTGTCTTAAGAACGTCAAGTACATATGTAGGTTTCACATTATATCAATTTCTTTGCTATCTTTAGAGTTCGTCAGTCAGGTTCGTATTTTGTTCGTATTTTGTCAACTCGCAAAGAGTACAAGCTCAAAAATATGCATGTACAAGTTAATATCGTGCATCATGTGAGGTAATTTTGTTAGAACCTAATTTATTCATTTGGATCAAAGTTTTTCTAAGACATTATTAACTGATGAAAAGTCCAAAATTCTTGGCACTAAGGCATCTCCTACTAGTGTTGTAATGCCTTTATTGATCACACCTTCAAGAACACCATAAAAAGATTCAATGTGTGATACATACAATACATACAACTAACTAGGCCATATCAAACAAAAATTAATCAATCTATAAAAGCAATGTGACAAGGAATTCCCTTGGGGTGAACACTATTGTGAACAATTTTGAAGGTGTGATACATTAAGGGACTATGGAGTTGAAGAGGAT
Organism: Ceratopteris richardii; assembly: GCA_020310875.1. Taxonomy (NCBI): domain Eukaryota; kingdom Viridiplantae; phylum Streptophyta; class Polypodiopsida; order Polypodiales; family Pteridaceae; genus Ceratopteris; species Ceratopteris richardii. The sequence goes on from CM035407.1 coordinate 154,472,881, forward strand.
TCTTCTCAACAAAAGGATTCTCAAGATGAGTATATGTGCAAGAAGGAAACTCAAATTATGTTTTCTAGACAACCTTCACTTCAACTATATGCCATCCCTTATTTTTTATATGTAAATCCAACTATAATTCTAGGGGTTAGAATTTCACACATACACACATTTTTTCAAATTATCATATTGTATCTATCCTTTTAGATAGTATTTGATTGAGAAGAGAAAGGATTATCATCTAAATCTATGATTCCTATCCAAGTTATAGGTTAGGACGGGAATTGTAAGAATTTTGTTTGTTATTATGTATATTTCTTATGTGTTTGTGTTATATATTTATTATGTTATTGTAGATGGTGGTGGAGGGTAGACCTTTTAGGGATAGTGAGTATGCGGAAGAGGAAATAGACACAATAAACTCACAATGCACCCTTTGATGGTATACAGACAAATCACTGTGTCCTATGGAAGAGTAAAAAACGGAGCATAAAAGCTTACACAAGCTACCCTTAAAATTGCTGGTAGAGATGAGACATTCACAAGTACGAAATAAGTATCTCAAGTAAGAAATAGGTCTTGGACAAGAAGCACACAACCCAACAATCCGATTGCACAGCCAACCGTTATTACATGAATATGAATAGGTTGAGAAGTCACCACCCAAGAAAAGAATGCACGAAGGGATCCTCCGGAGGAGTGAGTGTGGGAACTGATCCACAAGAGCACCAATTGCTGACCACGCTTCTTGTTGAGAGGCTCCTTGCACCACTCCTCCTAAGTACAAGAGGGTCTAGTGTGTGAGTCATAGATGATTTATGGCGGATGATGCTTTGGTGATGCCAGCTTCATTCCACCTTGTCCTTATAAAGAGGAGGAATTAATGAGCTCTTGAAATCAACGATGGTAATATTGCCCTTCCATCATGATACATTGGAGAGAACCATCTCTGAGATTGTAATTTTGTGGAAAATGAAGAGAAAGGAGTGGGGAACTGTCGTCCATTCAGAGAGAGAAAGAAGGGTAATTTTACATGAGTGCTTTTGGAGATTGCACTGGATATGCCCTTGTGGAAGTGTGCAGCTGAACAAAAGGAGATACTCTAGAGAGAGATCCACATGGAAAGAGGAGGGAAGAAGTACATTCCACAAGGCTAGAGAAGAAGTAACATGGTATCTATGCCACTTGGCACACAACGAGAAGCTTATATGCTGAATTCTAAATGTTGTGGGGAAAGAAGTAATATATCAAATGGTATACATCAGAAGTTTTTTGCGAGGGGCCTTCTTTTTACATATTACCTTGAAGTGCATGAAGTACCAAGTACAATACCGTAGTGTGTGGCTGCAAGGAATGCAAAATTCACTTCTCCGAGAGCATATCACCAAACACGCAACAGATATCACACTTGATAAGACATGAAGAAGAGCGCTTAAGAAAATACTTAAATAGTGTCGAGACAAGAACACTTAAGAAACTACTTGAACACTGGCGATAGAACAAGTAGAATGTATCTAGTCAAACACTAGAGCCATGACAATGGTGAACTACACTATCTACTCAGCTCACTACTTCCAAGGTACCCTCATGCTATCACCAACTAGCAAGGACTTCTTGGCTCCAAGGTACGAGTAAGACATTGAGTCTGAGTTGGTTCATGGGCTTATGAGCTAGCTCTTCTCCTAGATAAGATGTAGGAGCCAAGACCTAATACTTCACACACCTCTCTCTCTTGTTATCCTCTATCCCCACGCTTTTGAAAAGGCCTCCCTTTTATAGGCAAGGGATGAAATACAAGAGGGTTTGTTACATACAGGAGTAGTGGGGGAGTTAATGTACTAGGGCAATTACATTTGTGAGTTGCCAATACCAGACTTTGTTTTGTAGTGCTCAGTGGTTGAGATTTACTTGGCCCACCTTGTCAGCCTCTGCAGCTGCCTCGACTTGTCAAGGCTTGGCCCACTTTGTCTCTTGGTCATAAGTAAAATTGGGTGCCTTGGAGCCCTTGTTGTCCCATGTAATATTGCCCTTCCATCATGATACATTGGAGAGAAGCATCTCTGAGATTGTAATTTTGTGGAAAATGAAGAGAAAGGAGTGGGGAACTGTCGTCCATTCAGAGAGAGAAAGAAGGGTAATTTTACATGAGTGCTTTTGGAGATTGCATGGGATACGCCCTTGTGGAAGTCTGCAGCTGAACAAAAGGAGATACTCTAGAGAGAGATCCACATGGAAAGAGGAGGGAAGAAGTACATTCCACAAGGCTAGAGAAGAAGTAACATGGTATCTATGCCACTTGGCACACAACGAGAAGCTTATATGCTGAATTCTAAATGTTGTGGGGAAAGAAGTAATATATCAAATGGTATACATCAAAAGTTTTTTGCGAGGGGCCTTCTTTTTACATATTACCTTGAAGTGCATGAAGTACCAAGTACGATACCGTAGATGGTGAAGTTGTGTGTGGGTGCAAGGAATGCAAAATTCACTTCTCCGAGAGCATATCACCAAACACGCAACAGATATCACACTTGATAAGACATGAAGAAGAACGCTTAAGAAAATACTTAAATACTGTCGAGACAAGAACACTTAAGAAACTACTTGAACACTGACGATAGAACAAGTAGAATGTATCTAGTCAAACACTAGAGCCATGACAATGGTGAACTACACTATCTACTCAGCTCACTACTTCCAAGGTACCCTCGTGCTATCACCAACTAGCAAGGACTTCTTGGCTCCAAGGTACGAGTAAGACATTGAGTCTGAGTTGGTTCATGGGCTTATGAGCTAGCTCTTCTCCTAGCTAAGATGTAGGAGCCAAGACCTAATACTTCACACACCTCTCTCTCTTGTTATCCTCTATCCCCAAGCTTTTGAAAAGGCCTCCCTTTTATAGGCAAGGGATGAAATACAAGAGGGTTTGTTACATACAGGAGTAGTGGGGGAGTTAATGTACTAGGGCAATTACATTTGTGAGTTGCCAATACCAGACTTTGTTTTGTAGTGCTCAGTGGTTGAGATTTACTTGGCCCACCTTGTCAGCCTCTGCAGCTGCCTCGACTTGTCAAGGCTTGGCCCACTTTGTCTCTTGGTCATAAGTAAAATTGGTTGCCCTTGAGCCCTTGTTGTCCCATGTAATATTGCCCTTCCATCATGATACATTGGAGAGAACCATCTCTGAGATTGTAATTTTGTGGAAAATGAAGAGAAAGGAGTGGGGAACTGTCGTCCATTCAGAGAGAGAAAGAAGGGTAATTTTACATGAGTATTTTTGGAGATTGCATGGGATATGCCCTTGTGGAAGTGTGCAGCTGAACAAAAGGAGATACTCTAGAGAGAGATCCACATGGAAAGAGGAGGGAAGAAGTACATTCCACAAGGCTAGAGAAGAAGTAACATGGTATCTATGCCACTTGGCACACAACGAGAAGCTTATATGCTGAATTCTAAATGTTGTGGGGAAAGAAGTAATATATCAAATGGTATACATCAAAAGTTTTTTGCGAGGGGCCTTCTTTTTACATATTACCTTGAAGTGCATGAAGTACCAAGTACAATACCGTAGATGGTGAAGTTGTGTGTGGGTGCAAGGAATGCAAAATTCACTTCTCCGAGAGCATATCACTAAACACGCAACAGATATCACACTTGATAAGACATGAAGAAGAACGCTTAAGAAAATACTTAAATAGTGTCGAGACAAGAACACTTAAGAAACTACTTGAACACTGACGATAGAACAAGTAGAATGTATCTAGTCAAACACTAGAGCCATGAAAATGGTGAACTACACTATCTACTTAGCTCACTACTTCCAAGGTACCCTCGTGCTATCACCAACTAGCAAGGACTTCTTGGCTCCAAGGTACGAGTAAGACATTGAGTCTGAGTTGGTTCATGGGCTTATGAGCTAGCTCTTCTCCTAGCTAAGATGTAGGAGCCAAGACCTAATACTTCACACACCTCTCTCTCTTGTTATCCTCTATCCCCAAGCTTTTGAAAAGGCCTCCCTTTTATAGGCAAGGGATGAAATACAAGAGGGTTTGTTACATACAGGAGTAGTGGGGGAGTTAATGTACTAGGGCAATTACATTTGTGAGTTGCCAATACCAGACTTTGTTTTGTAGTGCTCAGTGGTTGAGATTTACTTGGCCCACCTTGTCAGCCTCTGCAGCTTCCTCAACTTGTCAAGGCTTGGCCCACTTTGTCTCTTGGTCATAAGTAAAATTGGGTGCCTTGGAGCCCTTGTTGTCCCATGTAGTATTGCCCTTCCATCATGATACATTGGAGAGAACCATCTCTGAGATTGTAATTTTGTGGAAAATGAAGAGAAAGGAGTGGGGAACTGTCGTCCATTCATAGAGAGAAAGAAGGGTAATTTTACATGAGTGCTTTTGGAGATTGCATGGGATATGCCCTTGTGGAAGTGTGCAGCTGAACAAAAGGAGATACTCTAGAGAAAGATCCACATGGAAAGAGGAGGGAAGAAGTACATTCCACAAGGCTAGAGAAGAAGTAACATGGTATCTATGCCACTTGGCACACAACGAGAAGCTTATATGCTGAATTCTCAATGTTGTGGGGAAAGAAGTAATATATCAAATGGTATACATCAAAAGTTTTTTGCGAGGGGCCTTCTTTTTACATATTACCTTGAAGTGCATGAAGTACCAAGTACAATACCGTAGATGGTGAAGTTGTGTGTGGGTGCAAGGAATGCAAAATTCACTTCTCCGAGAGCATATCACCAAACACGCAACAGATATCACACTTGATAAGACATGAAGAAGAACGCTTAAGAAAATACTTAAATAGTGTCGAGACAAGAACACTTAAGAAACTACTTGAACACTGACGATAGAACAAGTAGAATGTATCTAGTCAAACACTAGAGCCATGACAATGGTGAACTATACTATCTACTCAGCTCACTACTTCCAAGGTACCCTCGTGCTATCACCAACTAGCAAGGACTTCTTGGCTCCAAGGTACGAGTAAGACATTGAGTCTGAGTTGGTTCATGGGCTTATGAGCTAGCTTTTCTCCTAGCTAAGATGTAGGAGCCAAGACCTAATACTTCACACACCTCTCTCTCTTGTTATCCTCTATCCCCAAGCTTTTGAAAAGGCCTCCCTTTTATAGGGAAGGGATGAAATACAAGAGGGTTTGTTACATACAGGAGTAGTGGGGGAGTTAATGTACTAGGGCAATTACATTTGTGAGTTGCCAATACCAGACTTTGTTTTGTAGTGCTCAGTGGTTGAGATTTACTTGGCTCACCTTGTGAGCCTCTGCAGCTGCCTCGACTTGTCAAGGCTTGGCCCACTTTGTCTCTTGGTCATAAGTAAAATTGGGTGCCTTGGAGCCCTTGTTGTCCCATGTAATATTGCCCTTCTATCATGATACATTGGAGAGAACCATCTCTGAGATTGTAATTTTGTGGAAAGTGAAAAGAAAGGAGTGGGGAAGTGTCGTCCATTCAGAGAGAGAAAGAAGGGTAATTTTACATGAGTGCTTTTGGAGATTGCATGGGATATGCCCTTGTGGAAGTGTGCAGCTGAACAAAAGGAGATACTCTAGAGAGAGATCCACATGGAAAGAGGAGGGAAGAAGTACATTCCACAAGGCTAGAGAAGAAGTAACATGGTATCTATGCCACTTGGCACACAACGAGAAGCTTATATGCTGAATTCTAAATGTTGTGGGGAAAGAAGTAATATATCAAATGGTATACATCAAAAGTTTTTTGCGAGGGGCCTTCTTTTTACATATTACCTTGAAGTGCATGAAGTACCAAGTACAATACCGTAGATG
>CM035407.1:154488688-154501188 GCA_020310875.1 Ceratopteris richardii
GCCAAAAAGTGTTGCATCAAGCTAATCATATTTCATCCTCATCTCACCTCGCTCCTTTCTTGTAGTAGCTTGCGAAAGGTGATCTGCCATGACTTGACTTCGTCTGGGTCAAACTATCAGCTGAAAATTGAACTTTTGAAAGAGTAATAACCATCTCCATATCCTTCCTGTGACCTATGGCTTATTTAAAAAACACTTAAGAGCTTTGTAATAAGTGATGAACACAAATGGGACTCCCAACAAATAACGACTGAATTTGTTCAAGGCGAAAACAATAGCCAGTGCCTCTCTCTTCGTAGTGCTATAGTTTTTTTGTTCCTTCTATCTATAATCTGCTTGCATAGTATAAGGATCTATGAACTTTGTGTTTAGTATTTGGTTGCACTAATACAACTATTGCTTGTAAACTTGCATCCACATGGACATGAAAGGTGTTGTCTTAGTCTTCAGAAACTAAAATGGGTGCACTAGCTAACCTTGATTTCAACAGGTTGAAGACATTGTCTTCTCTGCACCTCTTAAATATGTGCTTGAGCTGACCCAAATGTTCCTCGAAATTGTGTACAAGAGTACAACAAAGAAGCCAGGAAAAAGAAGAAAATCATCCATAAATACTCTTATAGATTTTGAAAGCAATGGTCCGAATATGAAATACACTGTGCAATTGAAGGTGGAAGGAGCATTCAAAGTCTAAAAGCCATTGTTGTGTATGAGTAACTACAACATGGAGTTAGGAAGGAAGTTTGGAGTTTGGACTAGTCTTCGGGATGAATAATGATCTGAATATAACTATTGAATGTTGGAGTTCGAGATTTGCGCGAGCACGCAAACAACACAAGGAAGAAAAAGAAGCTTGGAGCACAACACACAATACTGAATGAATTACCACTAGAATGTACAAAGATAAGTCACCCGTTAGGGCAATAGGCATATATAAAAAACCTTGTTTCACACCAATGGTGCTAACAAGGATGTCTGATAGGCCGCCGGGGCAGCGCACCCTGCCTGTGACTCGTGCATACAAAGCATGGATGGCCCATAGCATGTCTGATGGTAGCTGTAACTCCTGGAGTCTCCGTAGTAGTCTCTCTCGAGGGACCATGTCAAAGGCTTTGCGGAAATGCACAAAGCACCAGTATAGTCTATGCGTCCTCGCCGTCGCTCTCTCAATCAAGCAACGAAGTATGAAGATGTGGTCGATGGTGGAGAAAGTGCGGCGGAAGCCTGCCTGGCTAGGTGCTCTCATCCCGGCTCCGTCAGGGTGTGTACTGAGCTCTCCCTCTAGTATTGCCCCATAGATCTTGGCGAGGATGTGGCGTATCATAATAGTCCTGTAGTTCCCCGGGTCCATCATCATATGGCCAGACTTATGGATAGGCGCAATGGTATGCATACTGCACGAGTTAGGTAACCCCTCAACCAAAGCACGGTTGAAGAGGTGGGTGATCAGGAGGGAAACTACATTGACTACGTATATAAAGTGCTCTCCGTGTAGTCCCATGTGGTCTGCTGAACGGCCATGCTGTGGCCTATGGTGTGGGAGGGATCGGCAATGGGGGCTGTTTTGGGATGTCATATAACCTCTGGGCGTAGGTGTGCCAAGTACGAGGATCTGCTATGGGTGTAGGTGGTCGTGGCTCACGTAGGGCCCTCCACGCGGTGGCAGAATCCCTACTCATGAGAAGGTCAAATAGCTCTGCCTCCTGTCGCTCCTCGAAAGCTCCCCGCTTCCAGTGTGTGAGAGCTCGCATCTGTCGTCATGCCTCCCTCTCCGCGATGGATCCCAAGATACTCTGTGCTCTGAGATGTTAGTATAGTCGTCTACACTCCTCATGGTACCATCTATTATGGGGTGTATGCCCAACAGTGTCAAATGTGTGGTGCTTTGGGTGGTGTATGGGAAGCTGAGAGTAGCGGATGTGAGGAGGACCGAGGAGAAGTGGGCGGTGAGGGTGTCCAATGGGGCGGAGGGGTCAAGGGAGTAGATGTGCCCTCGAACATGGGAGCTATATATATGTGCTAGCTCATGTCTAAAGTGAATGGTGGTATGGGCATGTGGCTGGATGGTGGCGGGGTGGGATATGCATGGTGAGCCACGTATGGATAGGGCGAGATATGTGTGATCAGCTCCAATCGATATGGGTGGGATGGTGAATGAGGTGATGAGATGTGTCGCCTCCGGGGATCCGATAACATAGTCTACCACACTCCCTCCATGCAGTGTCGTTGGTGGAATGCAGGTGAGACCACCCGAGGTGGGCTAGGTCGCCATCCCATTATAGATATTTAGATTGTGTGCTTCTCCCATATGGAGTAGGTGTCCGCCGTATGAGGTGGGTGTGGCGGTGTCCGCTGAGGCTCTGAGTGTAGACATGTCCTCCATTGTGCGGAGCATCTCAAGGTCGTCAAAGTCGTAGATATCACACTGGTGGCTTTGAGTGCGGGCATTGAAGTCTCCTTCAAAGAAGACTTCGCCCATCCCGGTATATGTCCATAATGGTGTCACTAAGGCAGTCATATGGAGATGGGGTGTCTGGCCCCTCCCCTTGTGAAGGCTGCTCGGGGGTATGTGTGAACCGCGAGCGGATGGGTGCAATATAGCATATGGCGAAATACGCTGCCCTCTCCTCTGATAGCTAGAGGCGTATCCACATGAAACATGCCTCTGGGTCTCTGGCTACCACCTGTACCTTGTGCTGTAATGACTGTCTAAAGAGCAAAGCTACTCCTCTTGATCCTCGTGTGGTGTGCCGTCGCATCTGTCGGGAGTGAGCCGACTCCCACATATAGCCCTCAATCCTCGGTAGGCTCCTCTCCGGGCTCTCGTGTGTCTCTATCAAGGAGATCATGTCTCTGCCCTCCATCACCTCCTCGAGGTGCCCTGGACGTGTCCACAAAGATCCATTGCAGTTATAGACTGCAATGCGCACCTCTTGCTATGCTGTCTCATAGGCCATGAATCCCTAATCAATGGGTCGTCCATCGATGATGACACGACCGTCTCTGTATAGGGCACAATGTCCCTCCCGTTGGGCCTAGAGGACACGCGGCATCATGCATGTATGTGCTCTACCTACATCCATGTGAGGTCGTCATCCAAATAGATGGGGGTGCCCGGTGTAGTGCGTAGTACCGCCCGTCGTCTGAGGAAGTCTCTCCTCTTGGCCTCATCCGAGAATTGAAGGATGAGTGTTCTGCTCCGTGTGGTGTCCCGTCCTCCTCTGGTGATCCGTCTGTCTCTGTGAGGCCGGAGACGCGGACATTGAGCTTGCGAGCATGTCGCATCCTCTCCTCCTCAATCGTGGTGTGTACTATGTGGATCTCCTAATGCTGGTGGTTCTTCTTTGCCTCTTGTCGAAGGTTTTTTTTATCAACTGAGAGAGAGAGAGAGAGAGAGAGAGAGAGAGAGAGAGAGAGAGAGAGAGAGAGAGAGAGAGAGAGAGAGAGAGAGAGAGAGAGAGAGAGAGAGAGAGAGAGAGAGAGAGAGAGAGAGAGAGAGAGAGAGAGAGAGAGAGAGAGAGAGAGAGAGAGAGAGAGAGAGAGAGAGAGAGAGAGAGAGAGAGAGAGGGAGGTAATCTTACATGAGTGCTTTTGGAGATTGCCCTTGGGTAAGCATGCACCTGCACATATGGAGATACTCTAGAGAGAGAGGAATCCATGTGGAAAGAGAAGGAGAGGAGGAAAGTACATGCGACATGGATGGAGTAGAAGTACCATGGAATCTATGCCACTTGGCACTGAAAGAGAAGCTCGTACAAGTGCTCGCTTTTACATGTCGGGAGGAAAGGAGTAATATATCTAAGGGCATACATCAAAAACGTTTTGCAAGAGGGCTTTTTTTACATATTACATCCAAGTACCGAAGTAACCAAGAACAATAGCATACAGTACGTAGTATTGTACCTTAAAGTCTAAGTACGTTCGTGAAGGTATAATGTAGCCTTTCAAGTATAAGAAGGTACACTTCAATCATTGGAAAGTACACTTCAATCATGATCATAGGACTAGCTAGTGGGCCTCCATGATTATTTGTATTTTTATGTGTATTTGTTATGTATTTATTATTTGTATTTTTGCATGTATTTCAACCTTCACTAGGAGGTCTACTTTGTTATATTTCTTATGTATTTTTATTTTCTTTTTGCTCTTATTTGTGTATATATTATTTTTATTTTTAGTTTATAATCAAATTTGTAATTCATGTGTATTTTGCTTGATTTTATGTTTATGTATATACTTTACTTATCTATGTGTTTTACTATAAGATATTATTTTTATTTTTAGTTTATAATCAAATTTGTAATTCATGTTAATATCTACATAATCGTGTATTTTGCTTGATGTTATGTTTATGTATATACTTTACTTATCTATGTGTTTTACTATAAGCTATGCTTTTGATTTTTTTCTTATTATTATATACATGATCTATATCTATAAACATATAAGTATATGCATATTACTCTATACGTGTCTGTATTTGTTATTGTATTCTATATTTATATGTTAGTGTATGTCAGCTTCTGTTATATCTGCTATATAACTCTGTATATGATTTATATATTAATATAATTATGCGTCTGCATTTAGTTTTGAATTGTGATCTCTGTGTATTTTGCCTCAGTTTATCTCTGATTATCGCCAGCAAAAACATAACAGTAGGTATAATGGAAAGTTTACTCCAATTAGGGCATCAAATACAAGAAAATACAAGAGAGTGTGTACTGCATGTACAAGTTTAACAGAGAGTAGCTTTAAAAGTTTGACAATTGTAAGTTGTAACAAGTACTGCATGGAAAGTGAAAGAGTGTAACTGTAGTAATCGGTCTGGAAGGAGTGACATCGAGTACCACAATGATGTAAATGTGGTCTGAGTGCAAGGGACCTTTTCTTGGTGTTGGGGGCACCAAACCTCTCCTACACCGTAAGTTTTCCTATCACTTCTGGAAGTGATAGAAACTCAGTTCGCGGAGCTTCTTGTGAGTTCATGCTCATGCTGTGTTGTGTGTGTGGGGGGGGGGGGGGGGGGTGTGTGTGTGTGTGAGAGAGAGAGAGAGAGAGAGAGAGAGAGAGAGAGAGAGAGAGAGAGAGAGAGAGAGAGAGAGAGAGAGAGAGAGAGAGAGAGAGAGAGAGAGAGAGAGAGAGAGAGAGAGAGAGAGAGAGAGAGAGAGAGAGAGAGAGAGAGAGAGAGAGAGAGAGAGAGAGAGAGAGAGAGAGAGAGAGAGAGAGAGAGAGAGAGAGAGAGAGAGAGAGAGCATGTATTCATTCTTACGTCTATAGCCACTATTAGGCATTGATATTGAATTTGGGGTTTGCTTGGATTCATTCTGGTATATATATGTTGGTGTGGTCATGATTGCAATGGGGGTAGATAATGAAGATGGATCATTAATGAAAAGGGTGTTAGAATAGGAATATAAATGTAAAGATGGTTTCTCTTTCGATGCTAACTTTGATAACACTTTTGGAAGACCTCAAACTGATGTCTTTTTATTGAGCACAAGTGTGTTTGAGATGAGCTGGAGAACAGTCAAGGCTGAAGAAATGAGAGAGGGAGGCAAGAGATGAGCTTGAAGACTAGGGAGAGCTTGAAAGCGAGCATAGAGGTTACCTTGTGGAGAGGGAGAGCATTAGGAGGGTAAAGAAGCTTGCACACAATCAGACAGAGCAGCCACACCAAAAACATTGAAGAGCATGAAAGCATGAATGAGGAGTTGAACCACTTGGAGGCTTCCAAGCAAAAACAATTTTTTTTCCATATGAAATCATACGAATACATAAGAGTGCATACAGATTCGGAGGTACGTATTAATCTATTTGTACACATACAAATAGCAACTATGGCAAGAAGTGAGCAAGAATCTTACGGCAAACCATGGGTGAGGTAGAGGATAGCATGTGGGAGGTGTCCAAAGGTGAGAAAGATGAGGTGAGGTGGCATCAAGTGCAACGGTGAACATGCAAGGCCCGAGGTGGGCAATGCAAGTATGGTCAAGAGTCAGCAAGGAGAGAGTCATAAGTTAGGAACAAATTGGAAAGGACATGTGCCATGGTCTTCCAGGGAAAAGGTGAGAGGGCAAGCAGGGTGAAGTGACTGCTCATAAGGATGTTGAAAGGCAATCAGACCCCAACTTATTCCCTTGTCATTCAAAGTGACACACTGCCTAGTTGTAGATAGGGACCAGAGTGAAAGTAACATGATGAGGCCAAGCATAGAGAGAAACAAGCACAGGCAGATGAATACAAGTATGATTGATTTTATGTGTATTCTTAAAGACAAATTAACAAGAATAAAAAAGCTTACATGGAATTCAGAATATGATGATAAGTCACAATCAATTGTACGAATAAAATTAATATTCTCAAATTATTTTTTGAAATATTTACATCAAAATCTGTATTAATAGTTGATTTCTAAGTGTTGATTTCTCCTGATAAACAAACATGAATCGATATAGATGCCTGAAGAAAATAGATAGAAGCAGAGACTGAGGCTGACCAAAAATTTGTAAACATTTTAGATGTGAATGTTGATATGGATAAGACAACAGATTGGCATAGCAGGTGAAGCTGAGAAAGATAGGAAGAAGTGCTGACTTGATCGCTGAGACTGAGATATATGTATAACAGGAGATTATGATGTGTGCTTGAGGGATGAGTAATAAAAGCTGTTTAGTACTTGGATGAGGTAGAATTACACAAAACAAGAGGCTGAGAATGTTAATACTTGAAAAACCGCTCATGCCAGCTGAGATACAGAATTTTTACTATTTAGTGATATATTTTGTATCCATTCCTTGAAATTCTTGTATGACATGTGTTTCTAGAGTATTCACATATGCAGTGCAAGGATTCACCTTCTAATATTAGCGAGTTTATGTGATTGTTGCAAGACATTGATCTTTAATGCTTCTGCTCTCTGAACTGAATTTCTTATTTTATGATTTGTTTGCATAGGTGTGCAAGCTGCCTATTGGACCATGGTTGAAAAAGGCAGAGTATCTCAGGCATCTGCTCTTATATTAATGCAATCAGTTGATGAAGCATTGGATGCTGTAATGAAGAATAGGACTTTATCAGATTGGAAGGGATTAGACCCGCATGTTCGATTTCCATCTTATCTGAGATATCTATGGCTTCGAAATTCCAGGATCATCCCAAGAAGATTTCTTAATTTCCTGGTGGCTGAACGAGTGGAGTTCGGTTGCATAATCTCAGCTGCGTTTTTAAGAGCTCATAGAAGTGCTAGATGCCAGCTTCGTGAATTTATCGGTAAGTTTCAGTGTGAACTAAAGGTTTTGGTACTCTCTGAATAAACACACATATGAACATAGCTGATTTGAACTCTAGAACTGTGCAGACTATGTATAACCTGCAATGATTTCAAAAACATTCTTGTCCTGAATGTTATATATGAAACTTTATTTCTTCTGGAATTAGAGATAAAGTTTTAATATAGTCAGAGTCAAGGGTAGGTAGTGGTCCTCAGCTTCATGAATGCACAAGAAGTTTTATAACGGGCTGATGTTGTTGATAACTTATATGATATTATTCCATCTGAGTTGACAGAAATGATGGATTTCTACGTGTGATTAGTCATAACACGTATGTCCTCAAATATAAGAGATTCTCTGTGAGGAGAGCATGCTTTGGCCAACGCTTGGTATTATGATGGCTGATTACTTCCATCCCTTTGAGAGCTAGCACCCATCAATTTTCATATCCTCAGAGATGAGTTTGAGACATCACTGTCCTAACTCCTTGTACTTTCATGATGTGTGGTTGTGAGCTACTTATTTCCCATCCTGTCATTAAAGAGGGGAAAGAGTGCAGCGGTAGTCGTAAGTGTGTTCACACATCACTGCCGACCTATATTAACAAATCCCCACTTGGAATGATGTGGTGAAGAAGGGGTTGACACTCATGTATAAGAATGCGTCAACAAATGTGGACTAAGGTCAATCCACAAAAGGGAGTAAGCCCAAACCTTTGCGAAAAGCTTCTTCTTCCTCTTCGTGCTGTTTGTATGCTTTCCTAATCTTCAAACTCCAACAATTGGTAGTAGAGCATGTTACCACTTTGTTGAGGGCATCGTCGATACCCATTCGGGCAGTGTCTCACAATCACATGAAATTTGATGAGGATACTCGGGGTCATTAGTACTTTAAAACAACTTTGTTGTGCAGGTTTTCGCCTCCAAATGTGCTACGGCAATGACTATTTATACAATTTTGTCCTTTTGTGCCAAAACATGTACACAATTTTCAATTCACCAATAAAAGTGCCTCAAAATTTGTTACAAGTATGGCAGGGCGTGATTGGGTATTTTTATTTAACATGTTTGAATTACAGTCAATTTACTACATGAGGATACAATCATTGGCCATGGCTGAAAGAAATGATGTATTTCGAATGTTGGCTATTGAGAATAAGCTGGATGGTTCTAACTACCCCTTGTGGGCATGGATGATGTGTCATGTATTGATAGCAAAATGCTTATGGAATACTATGGAGGGTGTTGAAATACATCCTCCAACACCTAAAAAATATTGTAACCGCAGGTGATGCAAGTGGTGTTGAAGTTGACGATCTTCATGTTCCTAGTCTTCTTGCAAATCCTATTGCACCTTGTACAGAGTAGCTTCGTTTTGATTGCAAAGATGCAGAAGCACATACATTGATAGCTTTATCTCTCAAAGGTTTCATTGTCTCACACATTCACTCATGCCAAACATCGAAGCTAATAGGGATACTCTTTCCACACCATACTAGGCACAAAGTGAGGCTCGTGTTGTGTACCTTCGAAAACAGGGGGAGAGTGACCATATAAAATGGACAATTTTTTCGACAGAGATCAAGGATTTGAAAGAGGAGTTGATTGTTGCATATGAAATCTTGCTATATAGTTAACTTGTGCATACTATTCTTAACGATCTTGTAGATTCTTATGAAATTTTTGTTTCTACTCTTCGTTTGATGATGAAAGGCAATACCTCTTGCGGACTTAGTCTCTATTTTGTCGCAAGAAGATTAGTCTACACAATACATGTCAATTATGCTTGTTGCAGATCAAACCTTCTTAACTAGTCAGAAGGGCAAAGATAAATCGAGCTCCTCTACTAGTAAGTAGAAATTTGCTACTGCCACAGAATAAGAAGGAAGATAAAGATGACAAGACAACAGAAAATAAAATAATTTTGCAAAGTACTATAAGGCAAATGTTCATGTCATTAAGAGTTGTCCTAAACTAGTTGCAAAAGAGGCAAAGAAGAAAGAGTCTAGTATGGTTGTTGCAAAGGGATCTGCTCCTAAAATTGACTCTCCTAATCTTGTTCATAATGAAGAATGGGCATTTACCACTCACTGGAGTTATGATCCATCTTCTCATGAATAGTGTATTTTTGTAGTGGACTCAAGTGTTTCGTATTTTGACAGTGGTGCAACCAAACATATTACCTCGCAACATAGTTTCTTCACTTCACAGCGTGGTCAATTAGGGAATACTATCACATGCATTAACAAGTTCTCTTATTTTGTTATGGGAGCACTGTGGTTAGCAGATGGCAACGTCGTAGGCAACGTGTTAGCAACATCTTAGTAACATGATGAAGTTGAAACCAAACGTTGCGATAAAGTTGGGTACAGTTCCTTTTTTTAATCAATTTTTTATTACTTTTTAAAATTTCAGGTATCCTAAGTGCATAAATCCTCTTATAAATGCTTGAATATATTAAAAAACCACATATAAGCATTAAATATCAACATTTAAACATATCATATATAGGTTGTTCGACGTCGACTTCTGGCCTAGATTTCAACTTAGAAATTTGATTGCAATGCATATTAACTTTTAAGTTACGGGATACAAAATAAATCACATTTCAAAATTAAAACTTATATTCACTAATTCATATGAATATTTGATAAATTCACCATATCAAAGTGGGCAAATATTACAATTACAATGTAGATAGATGAGTCACTTCAAGAGTCAAGAGTCAAGACATAATCTTAATATCATCTAAATGTCATAAATACATATCCATAATCATTGATCAATGACTCATGAGTTACGTGATATATCCAAATAATTATACAAGTATAAATAAAAATAAACAAAGAGTCAATCATGAGTGATCACAATTTTGACTCAGTATTTGATAAAATCTCAAACCCATCCTCGTCATGATCCTCTCTACCTTGTGGACCAGAACTAGTAGAGGCCCTTGAAGTCGATGCAAAATCTATGGCTTGTGATCGAGCACATCTTTGGGAGGAAGTCTAATGCCGTGGCTCGATCAACTCTCGATATAGCATGTTGTAGAGGTCCAAATCCTTTGAAGGTATAGCGGGCATCTCACCGACCTTTTCTATGTCGATATGGTCTATGTTGACCCGCCGCACATCCGCGGTATGACCTTCGGTCTCCAAAAAATGCACGTTACAATGGCAACATACTAGCCTATCCAACTGTGCACTAGATAATCGATTCCTCTTCTTTGTGTGGAAGAGGGCCGAAGTGCTCCGATTTCTTTCATAGGGACTAGCCTCTAATGCTATGCAAGAACGCGGATGACAAGTTATTTGTGCATGTTCAGTATAAAAAATGCATTGTTTTCTTGAATTATGAGTTAGAAATTATGAATTAAATGCAACTTTGAAGTTAGTACACCAAGTCAAGTGCAGATAAACCATATTTCTCCCACCAAGGCATAGGTCACAACTAATTAGACCGTAGCACGGTAGTGACTCATGATAGTAATAAAAATAAGAATAATAAAATTTGAATGTAACATTATCAAAATGCATATTGCATGCCTAAAGAAATGGAAGTGCATCGAAAAAGGGACTCCCCAACGTGGTCCATATACTCGTAGACGAGGCGTAGAGTATTGCCCTCCACGTCAACGATGCGTAGCATGGAGTATAGAGGTTGCATCACTCTCACCAAAGCCTCTAACTCTGTCCAAAAGCTGTCACTCAAACATGTAATGGAGATCATCTTTGCTTTCTTGGTTGTATGACCACTCCATACGAGCCACTCAGGGGATACAACTATCTGCATAAATGATTGCCTCACTCGAAGTAATCTTTTCATCACAATACATATATAAGCAAATCTGGTCTTTGCAGGCCTAAGAAGTTCCAAATCATTGTATGATCTGAAAATAAAAAGCAACTTTGGTCTCTTCATGAAAAAGGCCACCACTCTCTCACATGTGGAAAAAATCTCATGTATCCAAGGGATCTTCCTGACATCCTCAATCAGCAAGTCTATGCTATGAGCTCCACATGGAATCCATACAATGGATGGGAACTTCTTTAACTTCCATCCCATGGAAATGCAATTACTTCTATTGTCCGTTATGACTTCGACAACATTCTCCACTCCAATGTCCAAGACTCCACGTCTAATATGTCCAAAAAATGTACTCTTTTGTGATGGATAGGCCTAGAGTAGATGCATCAATGGCATGTAGGAACATGGTGCCTTTGCAACAATGAACAAGTTTACTATATACACTCCTTTTCTAATGTTTGTCCATCCATCACACATTAAAGTGCAGCCATATTTCCTCCACATCTCTTGCATAGACTCTGATTGCTTTTCCAATCTCTTTTGTTTTTCTCAGCTGTCTTCCTCTTAGCTCTTCATAAGAAGGCCCTTCCCACTCAACCCCAAGCCTACTCACCATTTTCATGGCCTCTTTCCATGTTGGAGGGCACATTACGTTAAAATTTAGACCAAGTTTAATGAAGAGCTTCATAATACCTTGGATGGTCTCTTGTTTCCCTTGCTTTTGCAAACTAATCCGTATGAATCATGCATGCAGACTCCAGGACGTGTAGGAATGCTTTGACTTTCTCATGATCTTTTTTGTTGAGGCTGAGATGCATCTGCTGCCTTTGCTGACTCCAAGTCCGCAATGAGAGGGGATGAAGGAAACTCCCCTTGAGATGCTTATGATTGCTGCCCTTGAGTAATTGAACGTTGTGCACTACTAGGTGTAGGTTCTCTAATCCCTCTTCTTATTTCTCGTGCCGCAAACCATTCCAAAAGCTCGTCTTTCATATTCTCTGGTTTTGGCTTAGAGCAATGACCAACACCTATACCTCCGAATCATGCTAGATGAGCTTTTATTCTATCTGCTCCTCCTGTCCTTTTGTAGCCACACAACTTACATGTCCATGTCTTTACCTCCTGTGCCAAATTTTCCTTGGCTTGTGATATATTTCCAACACTCTTGTTTGGCTCTAGTCATGATGGCTAAAGCCTAAGAGGCTCTCTATGATGATTAAGCATTGAGCAGCTAGTCCCCCCCCTCTCTCTCTCTCTCTCTGACGCCCATTTGGTGCTGACCATACATTTATCACATTCACACTTTCATCTCCTATGCCATTAGACCCTCCCTCACCAATTGAGCCACACACCATGATACACTTCACACACGACCTCTCACATGTGTACGCACACCACCTACACACTAGCCTACTCTCCC